>JAEIGI010000245.1:0-31782 GCA_018903615.1 Drosophila neocordata
CGATAACCATATCATATCGATATCTATATCCATATCGATATCCATATCGATATCCATATCGATATCCATATCGATATCCATATCGATATCCATATCGATATCCATATCGATATCCATATCGATATCCATATCGATATCCATATCGATATCCATATCGATATCCATATCGATAACCGTATCGATATCCATATCGATATCCATATCGATATCCATATCGATATCCATATCGATATCCATATCGATATCCATATCGATATCCATATCGATATCCATATCGATATCCCTATCGATATCCATATCGATATCCATATCGATATCCATATCGATATCCATATCGATATCCATATCGATATCCATATCGATATCCATATCGATAACCTTTCACCTCGATATCCATATCCAATCTATATCGATATCCACATCGATATCCATATCGATATTCATATCGATATCCATATCGATATCCATATCGATATCCATATCGATATCCATATCGATATCCATATCGATATCATATCACGTCGATATCCATATCGATATCCATATCCACATCGATATTCATATCGATATCCATATCAATATTCCTATCCATATCCATATCGATATCCATATCGATATCCATATCGATATCCATATCGATCCATATCGATATCCATATCGATATTCATATCGATAACCAAATCCACATCGATATCCATATCGATCCATATCGATATCCGCATCGATATCCATATCGATATCCATATCCATATCCACATCGATATTCATATCGATATCCATATCCACATCGATATTCATATCGTTATCCATATCAATATTCTTATCCATATCCACATCGATATCCACATCGATACGTATCGATATCCGTATCGATAACCATATTCACTTCGAAATCCATATCAATCCATATCGATATCCACATCGATATCCATATCGATATCCATATCGATATCCATATCGATATCCATATCGATATCCATATCGATATTCATATCGATAACCAAATCCACATCGATATCCATATCGATCCATATCGATATCCGCATCGATATCCATATCGATATCCATATCCACATCGATATTCATATCGATATCCATATCCACATCGATATTCATATCGTTATCCATATCAATATTCTTATCCATGTCCATATCGATATCCACATCGATAACCATATCCATATCGATATCTTTATCGATCCATATCGATATCCATATCGATAACCACATTCATATCGATATCCATATCGATCCATATCGATATCCATATCGATATCCATATCGATATCATATATACATATCGATCTCGATATCCATATCGATATCCATATCGATATCCATATCGATATCCATATCGATATCCATATCGATATCCATATCCACATCGATATTCATATCGATATCCATATCGATATCCTCATCGATATCCATATCGATATCCATATCAATATTCCTATCCATGTCCATATCGATATCCATATCGATATCCACATCGATATCCATATCGATATCCATATCGATATCCATATCGATATCCATATCGATATCCATATCGATATCCATATCGATATCCATATCGATCCACATCGATATACATATCGATCCATATCGATATCCATATCGATATCCATATCGATATCCATATCGATATCCATATCCACATCGATATCCATATCGATATCCATATCGATATCCTCATCGATATCCATATCGATATCCATATCAATATTCCTATCCATGTCCATATCGATATCCATATCGATATCCACATCGATAACCATATCCATATCGATATCTATATGGATCCATATCGATATCCATATCGATATCCATATCGATATCCATATCGATATCCATATCGATATCCATATCGATATCTATATCGATATCCATATCGATATCTATATCGATATCCATATCGATATCCATATCGATATCCATATCGATATCCATATCGATATCCATATCGATATTCATATCGATATCCATATCGATCCATATCGATATCCATATCGATATCCATATCGATATCCATATCGATATATCCATATCATATCGATATCCATATCGATATCCATATCGATATCCATATCGATATCCATATCGATATCCATATCGATATCCATATCGATATCCATATCGATATCCATATCGATATCCATATCGATATCCATATCGATATCCATATCGATATCCATATCCACATCGATATTCATATCGATATCCATATCGATATCCTCATCGATATCCATATCGATATCCATATCAATATTCCTATCCATGTCCATATCGATATCCATATCGATATCCACATCGATAACCATATCCATATCGATATCTATATCGATCCATATCGATATCCACATCGATCCATATCGATATCCATATCGATATCCATATCAATATTCCTATCCATGTATATATCGATATCCATATCGATATCCACATCGATAACCATATCCATATCGATATCTATATCAATCCATATCGATCCATATCGATATCCATATCGATCCATATCGATATCCATATCGATGTCCATATCGATATCCATATCCAAATCGATATTCATATCGATATCCTCATCGATATCCTCATCGATATCCATATCGTTATCCATATCGATAATCATATCGATATCCATATCGATATCCATATCGATATCCATATCGATATCCATATCGATATCCATATCGATATCCATATCGATATCCATATCGATATCCATATCGATATCCATATCGATATCCATATCGATATCCACATCGATATCCATATCGATATCCATATCGACATCCTCATCGATATCCATATCGATATCCATATCAATATCCATATCCATATCGATATCCATATCGATATCCATATCGATATCCACATCGATAACCGATATCCATATCGATATCCATATCGATCCATATCGATATCCATATCGATATCCATATCGATATCCATATCGATATCCATATCGATATCCATATCGATATCTATATCGATATCCATATCGATATCCATATCGATATCCATATCGATATCCATATCGATATCCATATCGATATCCATATCCATATCCATATCGATATCCATATCGATATCCATATCGATATCCATATCGATATCCATATCGATATCCATATCGATATCCATATCGATATCCATATCGATATCCATATCGATATCCATATCGATATCCATATCGATATCCATATCGATATCCATATCGATATCCATATCGATATCCATATCGATATCCATATCGATATCCATATCGATATCCATATCGATATCCATATCGATATCCACATCGATATCGATATCCATATCGATATCCATATCGATATCCATATCCATATCGATATCCATATCGATATCCATATCGATATCCATATCGATATCCATATCGATATCCATATCGATATCCATATCGATATCCATATCGATATCCATATCGATATCCATATCGATATCCATATCGATATCCATATCCATATCGATATCCATATCGATATCCATATCGATATTCCTATCCATATCCATATCCATATCGATATCCACATCGATATCCATATCGATCCATATCGATATCCATATCGATATTCATATCGATAACCATATCCACATCGATATCCATATCGATATCCATATCGATATCCATATCGATATCCATATCGATATCCATATCCACATCGATATCATATCGATATCCATATCCATATCGATATCCATATCGATATCCATATCGATATTCTTATCCATATCCCATCGATATCCACATCGATACCATATCGATATCCATATCGATAACCATATTCACATATCGATATCCATATCATATCCATATCGATATCACATCGATATCCATATCGATATCCATATCGATATCCATATCGATATCCATATCGATATCCATATCGATATCGATCCATATCGATATCCATATCGATATCCATATCGATAACCATATCACATCGATATCCATATCGATATCCATATCGATATCCATATCGATATCCATATCGATATCCATATCGATATCCATATCCACATCGATATTCATATCGATATCCATATCCACATCGATATTCATATCGTTATCCATATCAATATTCTTATCCATGTCCATATCGATATCCATATCGATAACCATATCCATATCGATATCTTTATCGATCCATATCGATATCCATATCGATAACCATATTCATATCCATATCGATATCCATATCGATATCCATATCGATATCCATATCGATATCCATATCGATCCATATCGATATCCATATCGATATCCATATCGATATCCATATCGATATCCATATCGATATCCATATCGATATCCATATCGATATCCATATCCATATCCATATCCATATCGATATCCATATCGATATCCATATCGATATCCTCATCGATATCCATATCGATATCCATATCATATATTCGATATCCATATCGATATCCATATCGATATCCATATCGATATCCATATCGATCATATCGATATCCATATCGATATCCATATCGATATCCATATCGATCCATATCGATATCCATATCGATATCCATATCGATATCCATATCGATATCCACATCGATATCCATATCGATATCCATATCGATATCCATATCGATATCCATATCGATATCCATATCGATATCCATATCGATATCCATATATCCATATCGATATCCATATCGATATCCATATCGATATCCATATCGATATCCATATCGATATCCATATCGATATCCATATCGATATCCATATCGATATCCATATCCATATCGATATCCATATCGATATCCATATCGATATCCATATCGATATCCATATCGATATCCATATCGATATCCATATCGATATCCATATCCATATCGATATCCATATCGATATCCATATCGATATCCATATCCATATCGATATCCATATCGATCCATATCGATATCCATATCGATATCCATATCGATATCCATATCGATATCCATATCGATATCCATATCGATATCCATATCGATATCCATATCGATACATCGATATCCATATCGATATCCATATCGATATCCATATCGATATCCATATCGATATCCATATCGATATCCATATCGATATCCATATCGATATCCATATCGATATCCATATCGATATCCATATCCATATCGATATCCATATCGATATCCATATCGATATCCATATATCCATATCGATATCCATATCATCGATATCCATATCGATATCCATATCGATATCCATATCGATATCCATATCGATATCCATATCGATCCATATCGATATCCATATCGATATCCATATCGATATCCATATCGATATCCATATCGATATCCATATCGATATCCATATCGATATCCATATCGATATCCATATCGATATCCATATCGATATCCATATCGATATCCATATCGATATCCATATCGATATCCATATCGATATCCATATCGATATCCATATCGATATCCATATCGATATCCATATCGATATCCATATCGATATCCATATCGATATCCATATCGATATCCATATCGATATCCATCGATATCGATATCCATATCGATATCCATATCGATATCCATATCGATATCCATATCGATATTCCATATCCATATCCATATCGATATCCATATCGATATCCATATCGATAACCATATCCATATCGATATCTATATCGATCCATATCGATATCCACATCGATCCATATCGATATCGATATCCATATCGATATCCATATCGATATCCATATCGATATCCATATCGATATCCATATCCATATCGATATCCATCTATTCATCGATATCCATATCGATATCCATATCATATCGATATCCATATCGATATCCATATCGATATCCATATCGATATCCATATCGATATTCCATATCCATATCCATATCGATATCCATATCGATATCCATATCGATATCCATATCGACCATATCCATATCGATATCCATATCGATATCCATATCGATATCCATATCGATATCCATATCGATATCCATATCGATATCCTATATCGATATCCATATCGATATCCATATCGATATCCATATCATATCGATATCCATATCGATATCCATATCGATATCCATATCGATATCCATATCGATATCCATATCGATATCCATATCGATATCCATATCGATATCCATATCGATATCCATATCGATATCCATATCACATCGATATTCATATCGATATCCATATCGATATCCATCATCGATATCCATATCGTTATCCATATCGATATTCATCATATCCATATCGATATCCATATCGATATCCATATCGATATCCATATCGATATCCATATCGATATCCATATCACATCGATATCCATATCGATATCCATATCGTATATCCATATCGATATCCATATCGATATCCATATCAATATCCATATCGATATCCATATCGATATCCATATCGATATCCATATCGATATCCATATCCATAACCATATCCATATCGATATCCATATCGATATCCATATCGATATCCATATCGATATCCATATCGATATCCATATCGATAACCATATCCATATCGATATCCATATCGATATCCATATCGATATCCATATCGATATCCATATCGATATCCATATCGATATCCATATCGATAACCATATCCACATCGATATCCATATCGATACGTATCGATATCCATATCGATAACCATATTCACCTCGATATCCATATCAATCCATATCGATATCCACATCGATATCCATATCGATATCCATATCGATCCATATCGATATCCATATCGATATCCATATCGATAACCATATCCATATCGATATCCATATCGATCCATATCGATATCCATATCCATATCGATATCCATATCGATATCCATATCCACATCGATATTCATATCCATATCCATATCCACATCGATATTCATATCGTTATCCATATCAATATTCTTATCCATGTCCATATCGATATCCATATCGATATCCATATCGATATCCATATCGATATCCATATCGATATCCATATCGATATCCATATCGATATCCATATCGATATCCATATCGATATCCATATCGATATCCATATCGATATCCATATCGATATCCATATCGATATCCATATCGATATCCATATCGATATCCATATCCATATCCATATCGATATCGATATCCATATCGATATCCATATCGATATCCATATCGATATCCATATCCATATCGATATTCATATCGATATCCATATCGATATCCATATCGATATCCATATCGATATCCATATCAATATCCATATCCATATCCATATCGATATCCATATCGATATCCATATCGATATCCATATCGATATCCATATCGATATCCATATCGATATCCATATCGATATCCATATCGATATCCATATCGATATCCATATCGATATATTCATATCGATATCCATATCGATATCCATATCGATATCCATATCCACATCGATATATCGATATCCATATCGATATCCATATCGATATCCATATCGATATCCATATCGATATCCATATCGATATCCATATCGATATCCATATCGATATCCATATCGATATCCATATCGATATCCATATCGATATCCATATCGATATCCATATCGATATCCATATCGATATCCATATCGATATCCATATCGTACATCGATATCCATATCGATATCCATATCGATACATCATATCCATATCGTTATCCATATCGATATCCATATCGATATCCATATCGATATCCATATCGATATCCATATCGATATCCATATCGATATCCATATCCATATCGATATCCATATCGATATCCATATCCATATCCATATCCATATCCATATCGATATCCATATCGATATCCATATCGATATCCATATCGATCATATCGATATCCATATCGATATCCATATCGATATCCATATCGATATCCATATCGATATCCATATCGATATCCATATCGATCCATATCGATATCCATATCGATATCCATATCGATATCCATATCGATATCCATATCGATATCCATATCGATATCCATATCGATATCCATATCGATATCCATATCGATATCCATATCCATATCGATATCCATATCGATATCCATATCGATATCCATATCGATATCCATATCGATATCCATATCGATATCCATATCGATATCCCATATCGATATCCATATCGATATCCATATCGATATCCATATCGATATCCATATCGATATCCATATCGATATCCATATCCACATCGATATTCATATCGATATCCATATCGATATCCATATCGATATCCATATCGATATCCATATCCATATCCATATCCATATCGATATCCATATCGATATCCACATCGATAACCATATCCATATCGATATCTATATCGATCCATACCGATATCCACATCGATCCATATCGATATCCATATCGATATCTATATCGATATCCATATCGATATCCATATCGATAACCATATCCACATCGATATCCACATCGATACGTATCGATATCCATATCGATAACCATATTCACCTCGAAATCCATATCAATCCATATCGATATCCACATCGATATCCATATCGATATCCATATCGATCCATATCGATATCCATATCGATATCCATATCGATATTCATATCGATAACCAAATCCACATCGATATCCATATCGATCCATATCGATATCCGCATCGATATCCATATCGATATCCATATCCACATCGATATTCATATCGATATCCATATCCACATCGATATTCATATTGTGATCCATATCAATATTCTTATCCATGTCCATATCGATATCCACATCGATAACCATATCCATATCGATATCTTTATCGATCCATATCGATATCCATATCGATAACCACATTCTTATCGATATCCATATCGATCCATATCGATATCCATATCGATATCCATATCGATCCACATCGATAAACATATCGATCCATATCGATATCCATATCGATATCCATATCGATATCCATATCCATATCGATATCCATATCGATATCCATATCGATATCCATATCGATATCCATATCGATATCCATATCGATATCCATATCGATATCCATATCGATATCCATATCCATATCGATATCCATATCGATATCCATATCGATATCCATATCGATATCCATATCGATATCCATATCGATCCACATCGATAAACATATCGATCCATATCGATATCCATATCGATATCCATATCGATATCCATATCGATATCCATATCGATATCCATATCGATATATCCATATCGATATCCATATCGATATCCATATCGATATCCATATCGATATCCATATCGATATCCATATCGATATCCATATCGATATCCACATCGATATCCATAACGATACGTATCGATATCCATATCGATAACCATATCCATATCGATATCTATATCGATCCATATCGATATCCATATCGATATCCATATCGATAACCATATCCACATCGATATCCACATCGATACGTATCGATATCCATATCGATAACCATATTCACCTCGATATCCATATCAAACCATATCGATATCCACATCGATATCCATATCGATATCCATATCGATCCATATCGCTATCCATATCGATATTCATATCGATAACCAAATCCACATCGATATCCATATCGATCCATATCGATTTCCGCATCGATATCCATATCGATATCCATATCCACATCGATACTCATATCGATATCTATATCCACATCGATATTCATATCGTTATCCATATCAATATTACTATCCATGTGCATATAGATATCCATATCGATATCTTCATATCGATATCCATATCGATAACCATATCCATATCGATATCGTATCCATATCGATCCATATCGATATCCATATCGATATCCATATCGATATCCATATCGATATCCATATCGATATCCATATCGATATCCATATCGATATCGTATATCCATATCGATATCCATATCGATATCCATATCGATATCCATCCATATCCACATCGATATCCATATCGATATCCATATCGATATCCATATCGATATCCATATCGATATCCATATCAATCTATATCCATATCGATATCCATATCGATATCCATATCGATATCCATATCGTATATCGATATCCATATCGATATCCATATCGATATCCATATCGATATCCATATCGATAACCAAATCCACATCGATATCCATATCGATCCATATCGATATCCATATCGATATCCATATCGATATCCATATCGATATCCATATCGATATCCATATATCCACATCGATATCCATATCGATATCCATATCGATAACCATATTCATATCGATATCCATATCAATCCATATCGATATCCATATCCATATCGATATCCATATCGATATCCATATCCATATCGATATCCATATCGATATCCATATCGATATCCATATCATATCCATATCGATATCCATATCGATATCATATCATATCGTATCCATATCGATATCCATATCGATATCCATATCGATATCCATATCGATATCCATATCGATATCCATATCACATCCATATCGATATCCATATCGATATCCATATCGATATCCATATCCATATCGATATCCATATCGATATCCATATCGATATCCATATCGATATCCATATCGATATCCATATCGATATCCATATCGATATCCATATCGATATCCATATCGATATTCATATCGATATCCATATCGATATCCATATCGATATCCATATCGATATCCATATCGATATCCATATCGATATCCATATCGATATCCATATCCACATCGATATTCATATATCCATATCGATATCCACATCGATATCCATATCGTTATCCATATCAATATTCTTATCCATGTCCATATCGATATCCATATCATCGATATCCATATCGATATCCATATCGATATCTATATCGATATCCATATCGTATATCCATATCGATAACCACCATATCGATATCCATATCGATATCCATATCGATATCCATATCGATATCCATATCCACATCGATATCCATATCGATCCATATCGATATCCATATCGATATCCATATCGATATCCATATCGATATCCATATCGATATCTTCATATCGATATCCATATCGATATCCATATCGATATCCATATCGATATCCATATCGATATCCATATCGATATCCATATCGATATCCATATCGATATCCATATCGATATCCATATCCATATCGATATCCATATCGATATCCTCATCGATATCCATATCGTTATCCATATCAATATTCCTATCCATATCCATATCGATATCCATATCGATATCCATATCGATATCCATATCGATATCCATATCGATATCCATATCGATATCCATATCGATATCCATATCGATATCCATATCGATATCCATATCGATATCCATATCCACATCGATATTCATATCGATATCCATATCGATATCCTCATCGATATCCATATCGTTATCCATATCAATATTCCTATCCATATCCATATCGATATCCATATCGATATCCATATCGATATCCATATCGATATCCATATCGATATCCATATCGATATCCATATCGATATCCATATCGATAACCATATCCATATCGATATCCATATCGATCCATATCGATATCCATATCGATAACCATATCATATCCACATCGATATCCATATCGATATCCATATCGATAACCATATCCACATCGATATCCATATCGATACGTATCGATATCCATATCGATAACCATATTCACCTCGATATCCATATCAATCCATATCGATATCCACATCGATATCCATATCGATATCCATATCGATCCATATCGATATCCATATCGATATTCATATCGATAACCAAATCCACATCGATATCCATATCGATCCATATCGATATCCACATCGATATTCATATCGATATCCATATCCACATCGATATTCATATCGATATCCATATCGATATTCATATCGATATCCATATCCATATCGATATCCATATCGATATCCATATCGATATCCACATCGATAACCATATCCATATCGATATCCATATCGATATCCATATCGATCCACATCGATATCCATATCGATCCATATCGATATCCATATCGATATCCATATCGATATCCATATCGATATCCATATCGATATCCATATCGATATCCATATCGATATCCATATCGATATCCATATCGATATCCATATCGATATCCATATCGATATCCATATCGATATCCATATCGATATCCATATCGATATCCATATCGATATCCATATCGATATCCATATCGATATCCATATCGATATCCATATCCACATCGATATTCATATCGATATCCATATCGATATCCTCATCGATATCCATATCGTTATCCATATCAATATTCCTATCCATGTCCATATCGATATCCATATCGATATCCACATCGATAACCATATCCATATCGATATCTATATGGATCCATATCGATATCCACATCGATCCATATCGATATCCATATCGATATCTATATCGATATCCATATCGATATCCATATCGATATCCATATCCACATCGATATCCATATCGATATCCATATCGATATCCATATCGATATCCATATCGATATCCATATCGATATCCATATCGATATCCATATCGATAACCATATCCACATCGATATCCACATCGATACGTATCGATATCCATATCGATAACCATATTCACCTCGATATCCATATCAATCCATATCGATATCCACATCGATATCCATATCGATATCCATATCGATATCCATATCGATATCCATATCGATATCCATATCGATATCCATATCGATAACCATATCCACATCGATATCCATATCGATATCCATATCGATATCCATATCGATATCCATATCGATATCCATATCGATATCCATATCGATATCCATATCCACATCGATACGTATCGATATCCATATCGATAACCATATTCACCTCGATATCCATATCAATCCATATCGATATCCACATCGATATCCATATCGATATTCGATATCCATATCGATATCCATATCGATATCCATATCGATATCCATATCCACATCGATATCCATATCGATATCCATATCGATATCCATCATCGATATCCATATCAATATTCCATATCCATGTCCATATCGATATCCATATCGATATCCACATCGATATCCATATCGATATCCATATCGATCCATATCGATATCCATATCGATATCCATATCGATAACCATATCCACATCGATATCCATATTACCATATTCACCTCGATATCCATATCAATCCATATCGATATCCATATCGATATCCATATCGATATCCATATCGATATCCATATCGATATCCATATCGATATTCATATCGATAACCAAATCCACATCGATATCCATATCGATCCATATCGATATCCGCATCGATATCCATATCGATATCCATATCCACATCGATATTCATATCGATATCCATATCCACATCGATAGTCATATCGTTATCCATATCAATATTCTTATCCATATCCACATCGATATCCACATCGATACGTCTCGATATCCATATCGATAACCATATTCACTATCGAAATCCATATCATATCGATATCCATATCGATATCCATATCGATATCCATATCGATATCGATATCCATATCGATATCCATATCGATATCCATATCGATATCCATATCGATATTCATATCGATAACCAAATCCACATCGATATCCATATCGATCCATATCGATATCCGCATCGATATCCATATCGATATCCATATCCACATCGATATTCATATCGATATCCATATCCACATCGATATTCATATCGATATCCATATCGACATCCTCATCGATATCCATATCGATATCCATATCAATATTCCTATCCATGTCCATATCGATATCCATATCGATATCCACATCGATAACCATATCCATATCGATATCTATATCGATATCCATATCGATATCCACATCGATCCATATCGATATCCATATCGATATCCATATCGATATCCATATCGATATCTATATCGATATCCATATCGATATCCATATCGATAACCATATCCACATCGATATCCACATCGATACGTATCGATATCCATATCGATAACCATATTCACCTCGATATCCATATCAATCCATATCGATATCCACATCGATATCCATATCGATATCCATATCGATATCCATATCGATATCCATATCCATATCGATATCCATATCGATATCCATATCCACATCGATATTCCGTATCGATATCCATATCCACATCGATATTCATATCGTTATCCATATCAATATTCTTATCCATGTCCATATCGATATCCACATCGATAACCATATCCATATCGAAATCTTTATCGATCCATATCGTTATCCATATCGATAACTACATTCATATCGATATCTTTATCGATCCATATCGATATCCATATCGATAACCACATCGATAACCATATCCATATCGATATCTATATGGATCCATATCGATATCCACATCGATCCATATCGATATCCATATCGATATCCATATCGATATCCATATCGATATCACATCGATATCCATATCGATATCCATATCGATATCCATATCGATATCCATATCGATATCCATATCGATATCCATATCGATAACCATATCCATATCGATATCTATATCGTATGCATATCGATATAGATATTGATATGGATATGGTTACCGATATGGATATCGTTATGGATACCGATATGGATATCGATATGGATATCGATATGGATATCGATGTGGATTTGGTTATCGATATGAATATCGATATGGATATCGATATGGATCTATATGGTTATCGATATGGATATCGATATGGATCGATATAGATATCGATATGGATATGGTTACCGATATGGATATCGTCATGGATACCGATATGGATATCGATATGGATATCCATGTGGACATGGATAGGAATATTGATATGGATAACATATATATATATCGATGAGGATATCGATAAGGATATCGATATGAATATCGATATGGATATGACTATCGATATGGTTATCGATATGGATATGGATGTCGATATGGATATCGATATGGATCGATATGGATATCGATATGGATATCGATATGGATATCGATATGGATATCGATATGGATATCGATATGGATATCAATATGTACATGGATAGGAATATTGATATGGATATCGATGTCGATATGGATATCGAAATGGATATCGATATGGATATCGACATGGATATCGATATAGATATCGATATGGATATCGATATAGATATAGATATGGATATCGATATGGATCGATGTGGATATCGATATGGATCGATATAGATATCGATATGGATATGGTTATCGATATGGATATCGATATGGATATCGATAAGGATATGGATACGATATCCATATGGATATCGATGTGGATATGAATATCGATATGGATATCGATATGGATATCGATATGGATATCGATGTGGATATCGATATAGATATCGATATGGATATCGATATGGATCGATATGTATATCGATATGGATATCGATATGGATATCGATATGGATATCGATATGGATATCGATATGGATATCGATATGGATCGATATGGATATCGTTATGAATGTGGTTATCGATATGGATATCGATATGGATCGATAAAGATATCGATATGAATGTGGTTATCGATATGGATAACGATATGGATCGATAAAGATTTCGATATGGATATGGTTATCGATGTGGATATCGATATGGACATGGATAAGAATATTGATATGGATAACGATATGAATATCGATGTGGATATGGATATCGATATGAATATCGATGTGGATATGGATATTGATATGGATATCGATTTGGATATCGATGAGGATGTCGATATGGATATCAATATGAATATCGATGTGGATATCGATATGGATCGATATGGATATCGATATGGATATCGATGTGGATATCGATATGGATTGATATGGATATCGAGGTGAATATGGTTATCGATATGGATATCGATACGTATCGATGTGGATATCGATGTGGATATGGTTATCGATATGGATATCGATATGGATATCGATATCGATATGGATATCGATATAGATATCGATATGGATATCGATATAGATATCGATATGGATATCGATATGGATCGATGTGGATATCGATATGGATCCATATAGATATCGATATGGATATGGTTATCGATGTGGATATCGATATGGATATCGATATGGACATGGATAGGAATATTGATATGGATATCGATTTGGATATCGATGAGGATGTCGATATGGATATCAATATGAATATCGATGTGGATATGGATATCGATATGGATATCGACATGGATATCGATATCGATATCGATATATGGATTTTGATATGGATATGGTTATCGATGTGGATATCGATATGGACATGGATAAGAATATTGATATGGATAACGATATGAATATCGATGTGGATATGGATATCGAAACGAATATCGATGTGGATATGGATATCGATATGGATATCGATATGGATATCGATATGGATATCGATATGGATCGATATGGATATCGATATGGATATGGATATCGATATGGATATGGATATCGATATGGATATCGATATGGATATCGATATGGATATCGATATAGATATCGATATGGATATCGATATGGATATCGATATGGATATCGATATGGATCGATAAAGATATCGATATGGATATGGTTATCGATCTGGATATCGATATGGACATGGATAAGAATATTGATATGGATAACGATATGAATATCGATGTGGATATGGATATCGATATGAATATCGATGTGGATATGGATATCGATATGGATATCGATATGGATATCGATATGGATATCGATATGGATATCGATATGGATATCGATATGGATATCGATATGGATATCGATATGGATATCGATGTGAATATGGATATCGATATGGATATCGATATGGATATCGATATGGATATCGATATGGATATCGGTATGGATCGATATGGATATCGATATGGATATCGATATGGATATCGATATGGATCGATAAAGATATCGATATGGATATGGTTATCGATCTGGATATCGATATGGACATGGATAAGAATATTGATATGGATAACGATATGAATATCGATGTGGATATGGATATCGATATGAATATCGATGTGGATATGGATATCGATATGGATATCGATATGGATCGATATGGATATCGATATGGATATCGATATGGATATCGATATGGATTGATATGGATATCGAGGTGAATATGGTTATCGATATGGATATCGATACGTATCGATGTGGATATCGATGTGGATATGGTTATCGATATGGATATCGATATGGATATCGATATGGATATCGATATGGATATCGATATGGATATTGATGTGAATATGGTTATCGATATGGATATCGATATGGATCGATATAGATATCAATATGGATATGGTTACCGATATGGATATCGTTATGGATACCGATATGGATATCGATATGGACATGGATAGGAATATTGATATGGATAACGATATGGATATCGATGAGGATATCGATATGGATATCGATATGAATATCGATTGATGGATATCGATGTGGATATCGATGTGGATATGGTTATCGATATGGATATCGATATGGATATCGATATGGATATCGATATGGATATCGATATGGATATCGATATCGATATGGATATCGATATGGATATCGATATGGATATCGATATGGATATCGATATGGATATCGATATGGATATCGATATGGATATCGATATGGATATCGATATGGATATCGATATGGATATCGATATGGATATGGTTATCGATATGGATATCGATATGGATATCGATATGGATATCGATATGGATATGGATATGGATATCGATATGGATATCGATATGGATATCGATATATCGATATCGATATGGATATCGATATGGATATCGATATGGATATCGATATCGATATGGATATCGATATGGATATCGATATGGATATCGATATGGATATCGATATGGATATCGATATGGATATCGATATGGAATATCGATATGGATATCGATATGGATATGGATATCGATATGGATATCGATATGGATATCGAATATGGATATCGATATCGATATGGATATCGATATGGATCGATGTGGATATCGATGTGGATATGGTTATCGATATGGATATCGATATGGATATCGATATAGATATCGATATGGATATCGATATAGATATCGATATGGATATCGATATGGATCGATGTGGATATCGATATGGATCCAGATAGATAAAGATATCGACATGGATATGGTTATCGATGTGGATATCGATATGGACATGGATAAGAATATTGATATGGATAACGATATGAATATCGATGTGGATATGGATATCGATATGAATATCGATGTGGATATGGATATCGATATGAATATCGATGTGGATATGGATATCGATATGGATATCGACATGGATATCGATATGGATATCGAAATAGATATCGATATGGATATCGATATGGATATGGTTACCGATATGGATATCGTTATGGATACCGATATGGATATCGATATGGACATCGATATCGATATGGATATCGATATGGATATCGATATGGATATCGATATGGATATCGATATGGATATCGATATGGATATCGATATGGATATCGATATGGATATCGATATGGATATCGATATGGATATCGATATGGATATCGATATGGATAACGATATGGATATCGATATGGATATCGATATGGATCGATATGGATATCGTTATGAATGTGGTTATCGATATGGAAATCGATGTGGATCGATAAAGATACCGATATGAATGTGGTTATCGATATGGATAACGATATAGATCGATAAAGATTTCGATATGGATATGGTTATCGATGTGGATATCGATATGGACATGGATAAGAATTTTGATATGGATAACGATATGAATATCGATGTGGATATGGATATCGACATGAATATCGATGTGGATATGGATATCGATATGGATATCGATGCGGATATCGATATGGATCGATATGAGATATCGATATGGATATGGTTATCGATGTGGATATCGATATGGATATCGATATGGACATGGATAGGAATATTGATATGGATATCGATATGGATATCGATGAGGATGTCGATATGGATATCGATATGAATATCGATGTGGATATGGATATCGACATGGATATCGACTTGGATATCGATATGGATATCGATATGGATATCGATATGGATCGATATGTATATCGATGTGGATCGATATGGATATCGATATGGATATCGATATGGATATCGATATGGATATCGATATGGATATCGATATGGATATCGATATGGATATCGATATGGATCGATATGGATATCGATATGGATCGATATGGATATCGATATGGATCGATATGGATATCGATATGAATGTGGTTATCGATATGGATATCGATATGGATATCGATATGGATCGATAAAGATATCGATATGGATATGGTTATCGATGTGGATATCGATATGGACATGGATAAGAATATTGATATGGATAACGATATGAATATCGATGTGGATATGGATATCGATATGAATATCGATGTGGATATGGATATCGATATGGATATCGATGCGGATATCAATATGGATCGCTATGGATATCGATGTGGATTTGGTTATCGATATGAATATTGATATGGATATCGGATGGATCGATATAGATATTGATATGGATATGGTTACCGATATGGATATCGTTATGGATACCGATATGGATATCGATATGGATATCGATGTGGACATGGATAGGAATATTGATATGGATAACGATATAGATATCGATGAGGATATCGATAAGGATATCGATATGAATATCGATGTGGATATGGATATCGATATGGATATCGATAAGGACATGGATAGGATATCCATATGAATATCGATGTGGATATGAATTTCGATATGGATATCGACATGGATATCGATATCCATATCCATATCCATATCGATATCTATATGGATCCATATCGATATCCACATCGATCCATATCGATATCCATATCGATAACCATATCCACATCGATATCCACATCGATACGTATCGATAACCATATTCACCTCGATATCCATATCAATCCATATCGATATCGACATCGATATCCATATCGATATCCATATCGATCCATATCGATATCCATATCGATATTCATATCGATAACCAAATCCACATCGATATCCATATCGATATCCATATCCACATCGATATTCGTATCGATATCCATATCCACATCGATATTCATATCGTTATCCATATCAATATTCTTATCCATGTCCATATCGATATCCACATCGATAACCATATCCATATCAAAATCTTTATCGATCCGTATCGTTATCCATATCGATAACCACATTCATATCGATATCTTTATCGATCCATATCGATAACCACATTCATAACGATATGATATCCATATCGATATCCATATCGATATCCATATCGATATCCATATCGATATCCATATCGATATCCATATCGATCCACATCGATACACATATCGATCCATATCGATATCCATATCGATATCTATATCGATATCCATATCGATATCCATATCGATATCCATGTCGATATCCATATCGAAATTCATATCCATATCGATATTCATATGGATATCCTATCCATGTCCTTATCGATATCCATATCGATATCCACATCGATAACCATATCCATATCGATATCTATATCGATCCATATCGATATCCACATCGATCCATATCGATATCCATATCGATATCTATATCGATATCCATATTGATATCCATGTCGATATCCATATCGATATCCATTTCGATATCCATATCGACATCGATATCCATATCGATATCCATATCGATCCATATCGATATCCATATCGACAACCAAATCCACATCGATATCCATATCGATATCCATATCGATATCCACTTCGATATCCATATCGATATCCATGTCCACATCGATATTCATATCGATATCCTTATCGATATACTCATCGATATCTATATCGTTATCCATATCAATATTCCTATCCATGTCCACATCGATATCCATATCGATATCCAATTCGGTATCCATAACGATATCCATATCGGTAACCATATCCATATCGATATCTATATCGATCCATATCGATAACCATATTCACATCAATATCCATATCGATATCCTTATCGATACTCATATCGATATCCACATCGATAACCATATCCACATCGATATCCATATCTATCCATATCGATATCCACATTCATATCGGTATCCATATCGATCCATATCGATATCCATATCGATATCCATATCGATATCCATATCCACATCGATATTCATATCGATATCCATATCGACATCCTCATCGATATCCATATCGATATCCATATCGATATCCACATCGATAACCATATCCATATCGATATCTATATCGATCCATATCGATATCCCCATCGATCCATATCGATATCCATATCGATATCTATATCGATATCCATATCGATATCCATATCGATAACCATATTCACATCGATATCCACATCGATACGTATCGATATCCATATCGATAACCATATTCACCTCGATATCCATATCAATCCATATCGATATCCACATCGATATCCATATCGATATCCATATCGATATCCATATCGATCCATATCGATATCCATATCGATATTCATATCGATAACCAAATCCACATCGATATCCATATCGATCCATATCGATATCCGCATCGATATCCATATCGATATACATATCCACATCGATATTCATGTCGATATCCATATCCACATCGATATTCATATCGTTATCCATATCAATATTCCTATTCATGTCCATATTGATATCCATATCGATATCCACATCGATAACCATATCCATATCGAAATCTTTATCGATCTATATCGTTATCCATATCGATAACCACATTCATATCGATATCTTTATCGATCCATATTGATTTCCATATCGACAACCACATTGATAACGATATCCATATCGATCCATATCGATATACATATCGATATCCATATCGATATCCATATCGATCCATATAGATATCCAAATCGATATCCATATCGATATCCATGTCCACATCGATATTCATATCGATATCCAAATCGATATCCAAACCGATATCCATATCGATATCCATGTCCACATCGATATTCATATCGATATCCAAATCGATATCCAAACCGATATCCATATCGATAACCATATTCACATCGATATCCATATCGATCCATATCGATATACATATCGATATCCATATCGATATCCATATCGCTCCATAGCGATATCCAAATCGATATCCATATCGGTATCCATATCCACATCGATATTCATATCGATATCCTCATCGATACCCATATCGTTTTCAATATCAATATTCCTATCCATGTCCATATCGATATACACATCGATAACCATATCCATATCGATATCAATATCGATCCATATCGATATCTATATCGATCCATATCGATATCCATATCGATAACCACATTCACATCGATATCCATATCGATCCTTATCGATATCCATATCGATATCCATATCGATCCACACCGATATTCATATCGATCCATATCGATATCCATATCGATATCCATGTCTATATCCATATCGATAACCATATCCACATCGATATTCATATCGATATCCACATCGATATTCATATCGATATCCATCTTCACATCAATATCCATATCGATCCATATTGATATCCATATCGATATCCATATCGATCCATATCGAAAACCATGTCGATATTCATATCGATAACCAAATCCACATCGATATCCATATCGATCGATATCCGCATCGCTATACATATCGATATCCATATCCACATCGATATTCATATCGTTATCCATGTCAATATTCCTAACCATGTCCATATCGATATACATATCGATATCCACGTCGATAACCATATCCATATCGATATCTATATCGATATCCATATCGATATCCACATCGATAACCATATTCACATCGATATCCATATCGATCCATATCGATATCCATATCGATATCCATATCGATATCCATATCGATATCCATATCGATATCCACATCGATATCCATATCGAAAACCAAATCGATATCCATATCGATATCCACATCGAAAACCAAATCCACATCGATATCCATATCGATCCATATCGATATCCATATCGATATCCATATCGATATCCATATCGATATCCATATCGATATCCATATCGATATCCATATCGAAAACCAAATCCACATCGATATCCATATCGATCCATATCGATATTCAAATCGATTTCCATATGGATATCCATATCGATATACATATCGATATCCATGTCCACATCGATATTCATATCGATATAAATATCGATCCATTCGATATCCATATCGATAACCATATCCACATCGATATTCATATCGATCCATATCGATATCCATATCGATATCCATATCCATATCGATATTCATATCGATATCCAAATCGATATACTTATCGATATCGATATCGATTTGGTTATGGTTATGAATATCGATATGGATAATGATATGGATATCGTTATGTATATCGATATGGATATCGATATGGATATCGATATGGATATCGATAAGGTTATCGATAGGGATATCGATATTGATGTCGATATGGATAACGATATGGATATCGATATGGATATCGATAAGGTTATCGATAGGGATATCGATATTGATGTCGATATGGATATCTATATGGATATCCATATCGATAACCATATCCACATCGATATTCATATCGATCCATATCGATATCCATATCGATATCCATATCGATATACATATCGATATCCATATCGATATCCATATCGATATCCATATCAATATTCATATCGATATCCATATCAATATCTATATTGATATCCATATCGATATCCATATCGTAATCCATTTCGATATCCATATTGTTATCCATATCAATATCCATATCGATATTCATATCGATATCCAAATCGATATACTTATCGATATCGATATCGATTTTCATACCATATCCATATCCATATCCATATCGATATCCATATCTATCCATATCGATATCCATATCGATATCCATGATGATATCCATATCGATACCCATATCGATATTCATATCGATATTTAAATCGATATCCGTATCGATATCTATATCGATATACATATCGATATCCAAATCGATATACTTATCGATATCGATATCGATTTTCATACCAATATCGATATCGATATCGATTTTCATACCATATCCATATCCATATCCATATCGATATCCATATCTATCCATATCGATATCCATATCGATATCCATGTTGATATCCATATCGATACCCATATCGATATCCATATCGATATTTAAATCGATATCCGTATCGATATCTATATCGATATACATATTGATATCCATATCGATATCCATATCGATATCCATATCGATATCCATATCGATATACATATCAATATCCATATCGATGTCCAAATCGATACACATATCGATATCCATATCATTATCCATATCGATATCCATATTGTTATCCATATCGATATCCAAATCGATATCCATATCGATATCCATATCGATATCCATATCGATGTCCAAATCGATACACATATAGATATCCAAATCGATATCCATATCGACATCCAAATCGATATCCAAATCGATACCTACATTTATATCCATATCGATATACATATCGATATCCATATCAATATCCATATCGATATCCATATCGATATACAAATCGATATCCATATCAATATCCGTATTGATATCCAAATCGATTAACAAATCGATATCCAAATCGATTAACAAATTGATATCCATATCGATGTCCATATCGATATCCATATCATTATCCATATCGATATCCATATTGTTATCCATATCGATATCCAAATCGATATCCATATCGATATCCATATCGATATCCATATTGATATCCATATCGATATTCATATCGATATTCATATCGATATTCATATCAATATCCATATCGATACCCATAACCACATCGATATCCATATCGATCCGTATCGATATCCATATCGACATCCATATCGATATCCATATCGATATCCATATCTTAATCCATATCGATATCCATATTGTTATCCATATCGATATCCATATCGATACCATATCGGGTTCCATATCGATATCCATAGGGATATATATGGATATACATATCGATAACTCTATCGATATTCATATCTATATACAGAACATTATACAAATCGATATCCATATCTATATTCATATAGATGTCCACATAGATATCCATAAAGATATCCATATAGATATCCATATCGTTATCCAAATAGATATACATATAGATATGCATATACCTATCCATATGAAAATCGACATCGAAATCTATATCGATATCCATATCGATATCCATGTCGATATCCATGTCGATATCGATATCCATATCGATATCCATATCGTTATCCATATCGACATCAACATCGATATCCCTATCGATAACCTTATCAATATCCATATCGATATCCATATCGATATCCATATCGATATACATATCGGTATCCATATCAATATCCATATCGATATCCAAATCGATACATATATCGATATCCATATCGATATCCATATCATTATCCATATCGATATTCATAACCATAACCAAATCGACATCGATATCCATATCGATCCATATCGATATCCGCATCGATATACATATCGATATCCATATCCACATCGATATTCATATCGATATCCATATACACATCGATATTCATATCGTTATCCATATCAATATTCCTATCCATGTCCATATCGATATACACATCGATAACCATATCCATATCGATATCTATATGGATCCATATCGATATCCATATCGATAACCACATTCACATCGATATCCATATCGATCCATATCGATATCCATATCGATATCGATATCCATATCGATATCCATATCGATATCCATATCGATCCACATCGATATCCATATCGATCCGTATCGATATCAATATCGATCCGTATCGATATCCATATCGATCCGTATCGATATCCATATCGATATCCAAATCGATATCCATATCGATATCCATATCGATATCCATATCGATATCCATATCGATAACCATATCCACATCGATATTCATATCGATATCCATATCGGTATCCTCATCTATATCCATATCGTTAACTATATCAATATTCCTATCCATGTCCATATCGATATACATATCGATATCCACGTCGTTAACCATATCTATGTCGATATCTATATCGATCCATATAGATATCCACATCGATAACCATATTCACATCGATATCCATATCGATCCATATCGATATCCATATCGATATCCAAATCGATATCCATATCGATATCCATATCGATTTCCAGATCGATAACCATATCCACATCGATATTCACATCGATATCCATATCGGTATCCTCATCGATATCCATATCGTTATCCATATCAATATTCCTATCCATGTCTATATCGATATACATATCGATATCCACGTCGATAACCATATCTATGTCGATATTTATATCGATCCATATCGATATCCATATCGATAACCATATCGATATCCATATCGATATTCATATCGATATCCATATCGATATCCATATCATTATCCATATCGATATCCATATTTTTATCCATATCCCTATCCAAATCGATATCCATATCGATAACCATATCGATATCCATATGGTTATCCATATCGATATACATATAGATATCCTTATCGATATCCAAATCGATATCCATATCGACATCCAAATCGATATCCAAATCGATACCTACATTTATATCCATATCGATATACATATCGATATCCATATCAATATCCATATCGATATCCATATCGATATACATATCGATATCTATATCAATATCCGTATTGATATCCAAATCAATACACAAATCGATATCCATATCGATGTCCATATCGATGTCCATATCGATATCCATATCATTATCCATATCGATATCCATATTGTTATCCATATCGATATCCAAATCGATATGCATATCGATATCCATATCGATATCCATATCGATATTCATATCGATATCCATATCTATCCATATCGATATCCATATCGATATCCATATCGATATCCATATCGATATCCATATCGATATCCATATCGATATCCATATCGATATCCATATCGATATCCATATCGATATGGATATCGTTATGCATATCGATATGGATATCGATATGGATATCGATATGCATATCGATATGGATATCGATATGCATATCGATATGGATATCGATATGGATAACAATATGGATATCGATATGGATAATCGATATGGATATCGATATGGATATCGATATGGATATCGATTTGTGTATTGATTTGGATATCAATACGGATATTGATATTTATATCGATATGTATATCGATATGGATATCGATATGGATATTGATATGGATATCGATATGTATATCGATATGGATATAAATATAGGTATCGATTTGGATATCGATTTGGATGTCGATATGGATATCGATTTGGATATCGATAAGGATATCGATATGTATATCGTTATGGATAACCATATGGATATCGATATGGTTATCGATATGGATATCGATTTGGATAGGGATATGGATAACAATATGGATATCGATATGGATAATGATATGGATATCGATATGGATGTCGATATGTGTATCGATTTGGAAATCGATATGGATATTGATATGGATATCGATATGTATATCGATATGGATATCGATATGGATATTGATATGGATATCGATATGAATATCGATATGGATATCGATATGGATATCGATGTAAATATGGTTAACGTATGGATATCGATATGGATCGACATAGATATCGACATAGATATGGTTATCGACGTGGATATCGATATGTATATCGATATAGACATGGATATTAATATTGATATGGATAACGATATGGATATCGATTAGGATACCGATATTGATATCGATATGAATATCGATGTGGATATGGTTATCGATATGGATATCGATATGGATATCGATTTGGATATCGATATGGATATCGATACGGATATCGATATGGATATCGATTTGGATATCGATATGGATATCGATACGGATCGATATGGATATCGATGTGGATCGATATGGATATCGATATGGATATCGATATGGATATCGATATGGATATCGATATGGATATCGATATCGATATGGATATCGATATGGATCGATATGGATATCGATGTTAATGTGGTTATCGATATGGATATCGATATGGATCCATATAGATATCGATATGGATATGGTAATCGATGTGTATATTGATATGGACATGGATAGGAATATTGATATGGATAACGATATGAATATCGATGTGTATATGGATATCGATATGAATATCGATGTGGATATGGATATCAATATGTATATCGATGCGGATATCGATATGGATCGATATGGATATCGATGTCGATTTGGTTATGGTTATGAATATCGATATGGATAATGATATGGATATCGATATGGATATCGATATATGTATCGATATCCATATCGATATGGATATTGATATGGATACCGATATGTATATCGATATGGATATCGATATGGATATCGATATGGATATCGATATGGATATCGATAAGGTTATCGATAGGGATATCGATATTGATGTCGATATGGATAACGATATGGATATCGATATGGATATAGATATCGATATGGATATCGATATAGATTTCGATGTCGATTTTCATATGGATAGGTATATGCATATCTATATGTATATCTATTTGGATAACGATATGGAAATCTATATGGATATCTTTATGGATATCTATGTGGACATCTATATGGATATAGATATGGATATCGATTTGTATAATGTTCTGTATATAGATATGAATATCGATAGAGTAATCGATATGGATATCCATATATATCCCTATGGATATTGATATGGAACCCGATATGGTATCGATATGGATATCGATATGGATAACAATATGGATATCGATATGGATTAAGATATGGATATCGATATGGATATCGATATGGATCGATGTGGATATCGATATGGATATCAATATGGATATCGATATGGATATCGGATATGGATATCGATATGGATATCGTTATGGATATCGATATGGATATCGATATGGATATCGATATGGATATCGATATGGATATCGATATGGATATCGATATGGATATCGATAGGGATCGATATGGATATCGATGTGGTATCGTATGGGTATCGATATGGATATCGATATGGATATCGATATGGATATCGATATGGATATCGATATGGATATCGACATGGATATCGATATGGATATCGATATGGATATCGATATGGATATCGATATGGATATCGATATGGATATCGATATGGATATCGATATGGATATCGATATGGATATCGATATGGATATCGGATATGGATATCGATATGGATATCGATATGGATATCGATATGGATATCGATATGGATATCGATATGGATATCGATATGGATATCGATACGGATCGATATGGATATCGATGTGGTTATGGGTATCGATATGGATATTGATATGGATATCGATATGTATATTGATATGGATATCGATATGAATATCGATATGGATATCGATATGGATATCGATATGGATATCGATATGGATATCGATATGGATATCGATATGGATATCGATATGGATATCAATATGGATATCGATATGGATATCGGATATGGATATCGATATGGATATCGATATGGATATCGATATGGATATCGATATGGATATCGATATGGATATCGATACGGATCGATATGGATATCGATGTGGTTATGGGTATCGATATGGATATTGATATGGATTTCGATATGGATATCGATATGGATATCGATATGGATATCGGATATGGATATAGATATGGATATCGATTTGAATAATATTCTGTATATAGATATGAATATCGATAGAGTAATCGATATGGATATCCATATATATCCCTATGGATATCGATATGGAACCCGATATGGTATCGATATGGATATCGATATGGATAACAATATGGATATCGATATGGATTAAGATATGGATATCGATATGGATATCGATATGGATATCGATATGGGAATATCGATATGGATATCGATATGGATCGATATGGATATCGACATGGATATCGATATGGATATCGATATGGATTGATATGGATTTCGAGGGGAATATGGTTATCGATATGGATATCGATACGTATCGATATGGATATCGATGTGGATATGGTTATCGATATGGATATCGATATGGATATCGATATGGATATCTATATGGATATCGATATGGATATCTATATGGATATCGATATGGATATCGATATGGATCGATATGGATATCGATATGGATATCGATATGGATATCGATATGGATTGATATGGATATCGAGGTGAATATGGTTATCGATATGGAAATCGATACGATATGGATATCGATGTGGATATGGATATCGATATGGATATCGATATGGATATCGATATGGATATTGATGTGGATATGGATATCGATATGAATATCGATGCGGATATCGATATGGATCGATATGGATATCGATGTGGATTTGGTTACCGATATGGATATCGTTATGGATACCGATATGGATATCGATATGGATATCGGTATGGATCGATATAGATATCGATATGGATATGGTTACCGATATGGATATCGTTATGGATACCGATATGGATATCGATATGGATACCGATATGGATATCGATATGGACATGGATAGGAATATTGATATGGATAACGATATGGATATCGATGAGGATATCGATATGGATATCGATATTAATATCGATGTGGACATGGATAACGATATGAATATCGATGTGGATATGGATATCGATATGAATATCGATGCGGATATCGATATGGATCGATATGGATATCGATGTGGATTTGGTTATCGATATGAATATCGATATGGATATCGATATAGATCGATATGGATATCGATATGGATATCGATGTGGATATCGATATGGATTGATATGGATATCGAGGTGAATATGGTTATCGATATGGAAATCGATACGTATCGATGTGGATATCGATGTGGAGATGGTTATCGATATGGATATCGATATGGATATTGATGTGAATATGGTTATCGATATGGATATCGGTATGGATCGATATAGATATCGATATGGATATGGTTATCGATATGGATATCAATCTGGATATTGATGTGAATATGGTTATCGTTATGGATTTCGGTATGGATCGATATAGATATCGATATGGATATGGTTACCGATATGGATATCGTTATGGATACCGATATGGATATCGATATGGATACCGATATGGATATCGATATGGACATGGATAGGAATATTGATATGGACAACGATATGAATATCGATGATGGATATCGATATGGATACCGTATGATGGGATAACGATATGAATATCGATGTGGATATGGATATCGATATGGATATCGATGCGGATATCGATATGGATATCGATATTCATATCGATAACCAAATCCACATCGATATCCATATCGATCCATAACGATCCATATCGATATCCGCATCGATATCCATATCGATATCCATATCCACATCAATATTCATATCGATATCCATATCCACATCGATATTCATATCGTTATCCATATCAATATTATTATCCATGTCCGCATCGATATCCACATCGATAACCATATCCATATCGATATCTTTATCGATCCATATCGTTATCCATATCGAT